>JAUUTY010000595.1:0-20000 GCA_030979885.1 Lolium multiflorum | reverse complement strand
TTAAATATCTTATGGACAAAACTGAACATAACATGTAGAGGAAAACGTGTAGGCAACTTCTTTTAGACAAACAAGTTTGGTATTTCGAATGAAATATTTTATAGCACAGGTGGTTCCCATAAAGAAAATAAGTATAGCAAATCACTGTAGGATCCTTGCTGGTTCAGCAACTAATCTCATGCATTGGGATTACAATCGGACAATTCAAATAGCTGGAAAGCCACAACACTCTACTCTGGAACATGATCACACAAAAGACAGCACACAATACGAGCAGAGAAGGGAGATAGAGGAGCAACGGCAACACAAGAAGAGAACTGAGGAGGCCGAGAAAGGACCATGACAAGATTTGGGGTGGGGTGGGGCCTAGCAACCTTCCATATTGTGTAAATTGATGGCAGTTAATTTCATTAAAAGGGTAACTAAACATGCAAATCGGACACTGAAGCTTTTTAAATAAAAAAATATGCATTACATTTGACAGGAACATAGGGGTATACTGTATATACCTCATCTGTTGAACCGAAACGATTCTTCACTGACCGTAACAGTCGATGAGATAAGCATCTCTCTCCCTGAAAGAAGAGCACGAAACTTTTAGCGTTGCAACATTAATCTTAGTGACAACAATAGTGTTGCTTATTTGAAAAAGGCTATATGACCTGGAACATTCTATGAAGGCAATGTCAAAAGATGAAGAATTTTGATGCTTTTTACTAGTGAACCACATAGTAAACAAAAGAGGGTCTTAAGAATAGGATACACTGTTTTGATGTGGAAAACCCTTTGCAGTTACAGGGACAAAAATGAATGCGCAAAGGGGCAAAACAGTACATGAGGAGATTAAAAGTACTAGTGGGGATGTTCCTATAATTATAAGGAACCCTCCATCTTGTCTACTTGTTCATATCCCATGGTTTAGAGTGGGCAAATGTATATGGGACAAAAAAGAAACTTCATGTAGCAGCATAACTAGTGCAAACAAATACGAAGCAAATTCTGATCACCGCTCATTGTAGTTATAATTTTACAGCATTACACAACATTTTTTTTTTTTTCGAGAAAACGCAAAGGACTCTTTGCGTTTCATTTCATTGAAAAGATCGAAGTTTACAAGCCTCCTAGGAGGTGTTACAGGGGTTTATTACAGCTAGGAAATTAGTGCACATCCCAGGTCGTTGGCAGCACGTCTCTCAGTCCCTTAGCACCAGCTGTAGCCCAGGCTGTTGCTTCGTCTTTGATGGTAGCACATAGGTTGCGGATGGAGGGCTGCTGTCCGTCAAAAACGCAGCTGTTGCGGTGTTTCCAAATCATCCAGGGCACCATCAGGGTTATGGTTGCAAGTCCTTTGCGCATTGGTTTGGGGGTGTGTTGCCTTGCCACGATCCACCATTCGTTTAGGGGTGTATCGTCCTGCGGCGGCCTGCAGGACATGCGCAGCCAAGATAGAATCTCATGCCAGATCTGCCTCGAAAAGGGGCAACCGATGAAGAGGTGGTGGATGGTCTCTGCATCTTGGTCGCAGAGCAGGCATTTGGCATGGTGCTGCAGGCCGCGCCTGGCGAGTCGATCGGCGGTCCAGCATCGATCGATGTTGGCGAGCCAATGGAAAAATTTGACTCGGTTAGGCGCCCAACTCTTCCATATGAGCTTCCAGGAAGCGCAGTTGGTGGAGCCCTGGAACGATGCGAGATAGGCCGATTTGGCGGTATATTTGCCACTGTTGTGCCACTTCCAGATCAGGGAGTCATCATCGGTGGTCAGCTGTGTGTGTTCGACGAGCTGCCATAGGCGTAGGTATTGGCCGAGCTCGTTGATGCCGATGATGCCATGTATATCCTGCGCCCAATGGTTCGCAGCCAAGCCATCGGCCACAGTCCTAGTCTTGCGGCGGCGCTTGGGGATGCAGGCATAGAGGTCAGGTGTGATCTCGCGGACTGCATGGCCTCCGATCCAGCGATCCTCCCAGAATTTTGCGGTCTGGCCATTGCCGATCGTCATGCTCGTCGAGGCGAAGAAGAAGTCTGCCTCTTCGGTGGTGAATTGTAGGTCTAGACCGGACCAGGCTCGGATGGTGTCGGTGCGGCTGAGCCACTGCCAGCGCGTGCGGAGGGCTAGGCTTGTCCTGTGTAGGTCCTGTATTCCGAGTCCGCCATGGGAGGTGGGCCGGCAGACTCGCCGCCAGTTGACGTGGCAACTGCCTCCATTTGCTGCGCTCCGCCCCTCCCAAAGGAAGCCTCTCTCGATCTTCTCCATGAGCTTGATCGTCTTCTTCACAGGCGCCAATACCAACAGCTGGTGGATAGGGATTGCGCCAAGGACCGATTTCACCAGGGCAAGCCTTCCCGGTTTTTGCATCAGCCTTGATTTCCAAGTGGGCAGTTTGTTTGCCATGCTGTCGACAATTGGCTGCAGTTGCGCTGCTGTTGGCCGTCTGATGGTTAGCGGGATCCCAAGGTAGGAGAAGGGGAATTGCACGATGGGGCAGCCCAAGAGCTGTGTCGCTGGTGCAGCCGTCTCTTGGTCGCATTGAATCAGCGTGGCAGAGCTCTTGGCGTAGTTGACGCGCAGGCCAGAAGCGTGGCCGAACAGCGAAAGAATCTCCTTGATAGCCATGGCGTCATTCGCGGATGGGTGACAGAAGATTATCACGTCATCTGCGTACAGCGATATGGAAGGGAGTGTGCGTCTGGGATGTAGCTGCTGTAAGACTGCCATGTCTATTGCTCGTTTGATGAGCCGTCCGAGGACATCGACGGTGAGCACGAAGAGCTGAGGGGAGAGGGGATCGCCTTGGCGCAGCCCACGGCGGTGCCAAATCGGTGGTCCGGGTTCCCCATTGAGCAGAACTCTTGTGCTTGCCGAGGCGAGTAGGATAGCGACCCAGTCCAGGAATCTGTCGCCAAAACCAAACTGCCGCAGCACCTCGAACAGGAATGGCCAGGATAGGGAGTCAAAGGCCCGTGCCAGGTCCAGTTTGAGCAGTATGCGCGGGGCTCCAAGTTGGTGTAGGAGGCGTGCTGATTGGCGAACGAGGATGAAGTTGTCGTGGACACTCCTGCCAGCTATGAAAGCGTTTTGGACTGGGCTGACGAGGTCGTTGAGCCGTGGTCCTAGGCGCAGCGATAGGGTTTTGGCGAAGACTTTGGCCACCAAGTGGATCAGGCTTATGGGCCTGTAATCGCCGAGACAGTGTGCATCGGCGCGCTTAGGTAGCAATGTTAGGAGGGCCTGGTTTAGCTTGCAGAACCCCCTGCCGCGAAGCTCGTATAGCTGCTGAAAGACTCTGACAAAATCCTGCTTCACAATGTTCCAGCAGGCGCGGAGGAATTCCACGGTGAAGCCGTCAGGTCCTGGGGCTTTTCTGGCAGGGAGCCGCTTGATCGCGTTCCAGATCTCTTCAGCAGCAAAGGGCGCATCCATGGTCTCGAGGTCGGTAGGCTCAATGAGGTTGCCCAGGTCCAGGGTGTGCCCATGGTCTGGAAGGGAACATTTATCAAGGAATATAAAGTAGTGTTTCCAGAATTAGGTCTAGGCTAATATTCCCATTCTGCAAAACTCATTGCGATAAAGTTCCATTGATTTCTTCACCACTGCAGAGGACCCTATCTATTTCACACACATATAGAAGACCCAACATTTTAGAACAAGTTGTGTTCCAGGGATAATGAGAGCAGAAGTTGGATTCCATGATTTGTCGTTATACTTGTTGGTGCAGGGTTAATTTCTTTCACTCAATTCATGATTGTTTGACTTCTTTCCAAGAAGTATTCAATTCTCACTCGGGTGTTAGTATTGTGGACAAAGGCAGTTTCTGGTAAACTGTTACAGACCTTATACCGTGTTTCGTAACTTCATAACAGGAATTGCTAACTTGAAGATCCTTTACAAAAAAAATTATAATCAAGACATTCCTAGGCATACATCGTAAGAAAAGGAGGCAGCACACATATATATAATCTATAAGTTCTGCTAAAATCTTAATATTGTAGTACAATATTACCACACTTTATAAGCAAAACATGTGTTACAAAGCAGTATTTACCAACCTCCATATATAAAACAACATCCACTATGTGCTCTAGAATACGAGGGCCAGCAATATCGCCAGCTTTTGTGACATGTCCAATCTAGAGAAATAGAGAGTAAATAATCAGGGAAACATAATCACCCATTTATGCAGGACACAGGATAAACTTCTCACAATGTGTAACTTACCAAGAAAACAGGGATATTTGTCAATTTTGCGAAACTTAACAGGGCAGATGTGCATTCCTTGACCTATGCTTCACAAATAAATAGGACATATCTTTTAAGCAAGCGAAAATACAAAGATGAGTATTATGTTCATTATCAGAACTTATGCTAAACAGGTATTTGGTATGCAGTCATAATATTAAATTGATCCAATACTAAAATTCGGAGTAGTCAAGTTCTCCTCCAGGATCAACTATCATATTATGTATTCATGAAGCTAATTTAGTTCAGTTGAACATTTGCAGAGTCAACATAATAGGAACACCAAGCATGAACCCATTCTTTATATGATTTAATATCATGCAAAGCATGCCTCAACATAATCTGGAAAGTATTTTCTGAAATACCTGCACTTGATTCCCAGCACTTCCAGCAAACGCTTTTAGATAAACTGTCTGGATTGAATCAACAATAAGAGCCCTTGGAGATAATGGCTGGATTTTGTCCAAGATATCCTGTGGAACAAATGAGAGAAATATCAATAGTTTATCAGTTATGATCTGTCTGCTAGATTCTCTCAAGAGGCCCAGATAAAAATTCTTTGGTTTGGTTAACTGGTAAAAATCTCAAAACACAAATATGAAATATTTCATGTCCAACTAGTCATGTTGCTTCTATTGTGCTTTTAGGTAATTAGTGATCCAAGAAAGCATAGTTTGAGATTATCGGCACAGCTTTACAAGAAAGTAAACATTGCCAGACTCTATTTAAGTATATGGTTCTTAAGTTTATTTTGGTTCCCTAGTGAAAATTTGTACAGCGCGCGCATAGACCATTTGGTCATAGAACCATATAATGAAAAGTTTCAGATCTATGAATAACTTTGTATGGCGTAAACCTACGGTATCAGTACTTGGTAGCCTTATTAGGTGGTATGAAACAAGCTCTCATATACGTGACAATAACAGGAAGGGTCCACCACTCTTTAGCACTCAAGAATATACTCAGTTAGTCACACTTAGCTTAGTTAAGAAAACTACAGATTATAAGTTCCCCGAACTCCAACAGTAAAGCTGATGTAGTATAAGCACATTTTCGTAATCTCAAAACAAAGGTCGATGAACCGAAGAAAATGGATATATAAATGATACCAGCCAAATGATGTTACCTCAATATCTGTACTAGAGTATAGGTACAAATCTCTAGACCTGATACCCATCCGGTCAGCCCTATTTGCAATTTGCTCAATGCTCTGCACACAAAGTTAACAGTTTTTTTTATTAAACTGTGCTCAGAAAAATAACAATGAATTTAAAATATCAAACATAAAAGTCTTGTAAGAGTGTCATATGGATATATCAGTCCATGGAGATTTTGTCAACAAGAACATAGACCAGTTAAGAAATTGCAATGATAAAGATTGGACATGATTACAACCAACCTCCTCACCAGACACATATACAACAGGAGATGACTCATGGTCGTCGGAACCGTCGGATACAATAGAAGCAAGCTACATAGAAGAATGCTTTCAGATTCCAAAGTTAAGAAAATATGTGCAGAAATTTCGAAACTCTAATGCACAAAATGCAAGTAACTAAGTAGATAAATTTTAACATTATTCCAAAAGTATAAGTAGAAATCTGAATGTAGCGATACTAATGGGTTGAAAACGCAAGAAAAGGCATACAAAATTGACAATGGACAGACAGATTGCATATGTACCTGCAACATCAATGAACTTTTCCCAACACCTGGATCCCCACCAACTAAAACCAAGGAGCCTGCAAAATACATGTGCGATGTCAATCAATGAAAAACAGTAGGTAACACATTGATGCCGAGAAGTATAAAAAAGCTTCACGCAACACATCAGATGCACTTTGTCTCAAACATGCTTCAACAACCCAATGTAACACATAAATGGAATGGCACGAGATGAGATCATGAGGAAAGAACTTGGCATACCCAGGGTTGCACAGACATGGTATGGAAGTTTTAATTTGTTCAGGTTTCACAATAATCATTCATTAGTTGCAATCTGGCAATCTGCAATCAGATACCCCTGTTGTAAGGTAGTTAAGAGGAGAAGGTACAACATCCTTCCAGTAAATTGCCAACCCCTGGTGCTTATATTTAATTCGAACCATAACAAAAACAGCAAGTTGGAACAACTAAAGCCCGTATCTGATCCATGGAAAAAAGATTAGATACGCATTGGCTACAAACTGATTTGAAACCTAAATTTTACATTATTTTCCCCAAGATTTTCATATAATTGTAGTGGTAGACGTCATTCGCGAACACACAGGAACCATTAATTTGCATTCTTGTATGAGTACAGATATGCAGGAGTACAGGTACCTGATTCTGGGATCAAAAAGATGTGGAGGGGATTCAGTTGAGGTGCAGTGGATGAATTGTACAGAGAGTGGTGGAGGAAGGGAAGGGGAGGCTTTGGCTGGCTTGGACCAAGGGGTTGGAGGGCAATAATTTAGGGTTCTGTACTTGTGTTTATCAATAACTACAGAATACTTATGTTTACCAATAACTACTGAATACTCATGTTTACAAAAAACTAATTATATATCAATGGTTGATATGCTTTTTGGGAGAGATGCCTGAAGTATCTTAAGAACAAGAAATGTCCAAAACGGTACCTTCAAACTTATGTCAGGATACAAAGTTATGAACTGGTAAAGAAGAAAGGAACAACAAGGATTTAGAAAGAGTGCAACATACAAGCAGAAGATGCTAGTTCTGCAAGAAAAAAAAAAACTTCTGGAAGTGGCAAAGAAACTAAAATAGAGAGCTTCTGAGCACATGGTTGTGCTCTGTAGCCTATGTCTAGTATGTGGAGCAGATGCCTCGCTGTGAGGCCAACTTCGAAAGGCGAAATAACACATAACTATATTGAAAAAGCGTCATCTGACTGACATCATATTTGACGAGACAAGGTTATCCTAAACAATTTAAAAGGCTTGGTGGAACTGCAAGATGGATATCATGGCTGTGACATTATACATATGTGATCCCTGACTGATCCCACACCAAGTTTCATTTCAACCAGTATACCAAGTAAGTTAGGAGTGATGTTTTACCAGGAACAACGCCACCTCCAAGCACCCGAGCAATTTCACTTCCGAAGGTGCCAGGCCTGCAAGTAAGAAAACCATACACATCATCATCTAGTACCTAGTAGTGGGGAAAATATTCGGTGAGCTATCGTAAAGCCGATTTCGCCATATTTGCACAGAACAATCCCCAAACTGAACATCTCAACATCATTTATCTACACAGCAGTTCATATAATAGAGAAATAAAAACAAATGGAGCGAGTCCAGATTTGGGCCGAGAGTTGGAAACGTTTACAGCGGTATGCGCCAGCCGGTCTGGTCGAAGCCCTTGGTGACCTCGGGGAGGCACTTGGGCACCATCTCCTTGCTCTTCTGCTGGATCCAGGAGCGGGCGGCGTGGTGCGCCCCCTCGGCCGCGTCGGCGGGGTCGGCCCCCGCGACGTACTTGGTGAGGGCCCCCACGGCCTGGCAGCTGCGGCAGGTGCCCCACCACTGCGAGAAGCCGTCCCCGCAGTTGCCGCAGACGTAGGTGGCCCGCGCCGCCTTCCTGCCCTTCCCCCCGGCCCGCCGCGCCGTGGCCACGTCCGCCCACCTGCTCTCGCCCTTCCCACCAGCCGGTTTCGCCTCCTCCGCCAAGTCAGAGCTGGGCGGGGGAGGGGGCGACAGCGGTTGCGTGACGATGCGGCCGGCGATGGGGTCGAATACGCCCCAGGAGGCCTCGGAATCGGCGGAGGTCTCGGAGTCGGAGGCGGCGGAGGCGGAAGAGAGGGCATCCGGTGGGAGCAGGGGGTCGTAGGTGGCCCGTGCGTCGCCGGTGGGCTGGGGCGAGGAGGAGGAGAGGAGGCGGAGGTGGGGTAGGAGCGGGGGGCTGGGGAGTGGGCGGAGGCGGTGGAGAGGGATGCGGCGGGAGAGGCGGAGGAGGGAGGAGGCGGATGGGAGCATCGCGGCGGTGGTGCGGAGCATGGAAGGGGAGGGGAACGGCGACGGCGAGGTTATTTTCGAGGGTTTTGTGGGGGTTTGGGGCCGGAAATGCGGCGCGACGGCGCGGGAAAGGGCTGGGGTCGCCGCGCCGGACTTGAGTGGAGCCGCGGAGGTCCGAGACGGGCACGGGGCTCAGTGTAGGCCTAACTATACCTGGGCATCTGTCGGGCTGGGCTTGGGCCTGGTTCAGCCCGGCCCGGCCGGGACAAAAATAGGGAAAGCCTGTTGGGCTGCGGGCCGGGCTGCTTCCTTAATTGGCGGTTTCAGTCTACCCAGGCCCAGCCATCGGGCCAACAAATCTAGGTCTAGGCTCGGGATTTTCGGGCTAAGCTCCGGGTTGGGCTGCCCATGGCCAGGTAGCCTATACGATGGATTGGCGATGTTTACTTTAATTTTACGGACTCTTAAAAAAAAGTTAAATTTTAGGGGGGGGGGGGGTTAAATGGATGTATCTACAACTAAAATGTGTCTAGATACAATTATATTAGCATCAAATAAAATGAATCGGAGAGAGTACATTTTTTCATTTTTATGAGCTCTAACCTTACGCTATTCTTTCATGAATTTTGACTCTTCTGTATATTTGAAGTTTATGTTTTCTTTTAATTCATATGATGATTGTTTGTTGTCATTTAGTTCTTAATGATGAACCATTATACTTTGAGTAGCAATGATCATGGATTCTATAGTGTGTATTTGCTGACAGTGAACTATAAAACCCATATAGTTATCACATTTATGCTCGAGGACGAGCATGGTCAACCTGGGAGATGCCGATGCATCTATGTTCTTTGTTTTCCATCGTAATTGATTCATATAAGTGGTTATAATCATGATATAGAATGATTTTCATGATTTTTTTAAAAGATCCATTTTCTTTGTATTATAACCATGCAAGCATAAATACCCTATTTTGTGTATTTTTTTAACTTTTTAGGGACCTTCGCGAACTTAAAAGGATATGATTTTTTATGCATAAGTTTTTTTTATAGAAAATTAAGGCTTGGAGCACTTGAACCTCACTTGGGCCAGCTGGAGGGCCAAAGAGGGCCCATGGCCTGGCCTGATACCCTGGTCGCGCCATGGGGCCCACTTGCGCCCTCGTGCCTCCGACACGTCGATCTTTGCGCACCTGGACTTTTCTTGACCTAACACCGCTTATATGTACATCCATATTCGCGATCTCGAAAGACGGTGGACCGCGGAACAGAAACACAGAATGAAGGCCAAACCTACAAGATTGGAGGGGGAACGCCACGGGAGCCGCGAGCTCGCATCTCCAACCTCTCCAACAACATCTCTTACGTATCCATGATGAAGAGGGAGTAGGCCACCCCAAACTATGGGTTTGTGGATGTAGTTTCATCTATCTCTCGCTGATAATATCAATGTTCTAGAACTACATGATGTGCTCTCATGAATGTGGCTTTATATGTAACCTTTTTGTGGTTGATTTTTGGTTTTTATAAGATTGCTATTTGAGATTGCATTTTCAGTTTGTGGGGGGATATAAGTAGATGTACTCCCTCCGTACCGAAATAGGCTGCGCGAGCTATATACAAATTTACTTTTATACAAGAAAAAACACACAGATTTCAACAACTACAAATTAGGCTGATTTCAAAATCCAAACTTCCCGATCACCGTCCGCGATTCATGGAAGTCCTGTGGTCCCTCTTTTTCTTTTATCTTAACCTTATTTGTTTTTGACTTTCTTTTGTTATCTGTTGTTAACCTGACAGTCAACTTCTGAAACTGACAGTCATCACCACCCTCCGGCGCGCGCGTGCCACTGACACACGACAGCTCGGACAGACACAACTGTGTACGGCTATTACAGAGATCGGATCAAGCAGCGTCGCAGATCGGGTACATTAATCTTGCTGGACCGGCTGGTCGCGGGTCGTGGTTTGCTCGTCGTGTGGGCAGTTTAGTTATCGATGTTGAATAATACTCCGTAGAAGAGAATAAGCAAGCCAGAAATGCTCAGGTACGGCTAGGGCTAACACAACGACGACGCCGGCCCGCACGCTCAACCAGCTGCCGGCTAGCTGAGTTGACGATGGCTCGCGTCCTCCGCACCTCCCTCGTCGCGCCATCGCCGTCGTCCGGCGGGGCGACCCTTCCCGAGCGCTCACTCCCACTCACCTACCTGGACGCCATGTGGCTCCACACCTCGCCGGTGGAGCGCGTGTTTTTTTTCAAACACGCGCGCGAGCACGGCGGCGCCGTCGACGTCCTCCTCTCCAATCTCCAGGACTCCCTGTCCAAGGCGCTCCGCTCCTTCTATCCGCTCGCCGGTCGCCTCCGCCTCGCCCCCGGCACGCCTAACCGGTACGAGCTCCACTACAGGCCGGGCGACGGCGTCAGCTTCACCGTCGCCGAGTACGATCTTGCAGGCGTGGACGAGCTCGCCACGGACGTGTTAGCCGTAATCTTGGCAGAAGGCGCTGGACATGGCTAGCCTGATCCGGTGTGTGCGCGTCATGCCGCGATGGCGCGTGGAGCAGGTCTGTGCGTGAGTTCCGCAAGACCAGGCCAGGTCGCGTGTTGTTAGAGCATATTTAGGAGAGGATCAGATACATGCTGTTAGTGGCTGCGTGGTGTGCGTGAGTGCATGCATGGGTTAGTGGCCAAAGTGGGGTGCTTGGCAGCGTGTGTGTGTGAGCCTATAAATGGCAATGTAAACAGCGCTAGCTGAGTAGCGATAGGAGGAAGATGTAGTCTCCAGGGGTAGCTCTCGTGTGGGTGTGGCCATGGTGGTCGCCGGGCTGCCATCGTGAGTCGAGTACTTGTAAGGTGTGGTGTAAGCCAGCTGAAAAAGATTAGGGCGTTGGTGCGCCCACGGCGGCGTTCGTGCGCCGGCCGGAAAAACTTCAGTGTCTTGTGTGTTTCTTCTACCTCCGTCCGTGAGTGAGAGAGGGAAGAAGAGGGTGCAGCCTCGGGCTGCACCAACATGTGGTATCAGAGCCTTGTCGATCCGAGGCGCGGCGGTGGCGCGCGGTCAGTCCGCGACGAGCACGGCGGACGCGGAGGCGGCGAGGGGACGCCGTATGTGCGGCGAGCGCGGCGACCGCGGCGGACCTGCGTGGTGGCGTAGAGGCCGCGGTGGCGCGGCATGGCGGCGGCGTGGAGGAGCTGCGCGGCCACGGAGGCCGTAGCGGCGCCATGCGACGGCCATGGAAGAAACTCGGCGTGTGTCGCCGAGGAAGAGGACCGCGTCCTGGGCGCGCCGGGCTGGCCGCGTTGCCTGCGTCAGTGCGCGGCATGGGCGTGAGCTGGAGGCGTGTGGAGCGCGGCGACGGTCGCCAAGGAGGAAGAAGATCGAGCTGCTCGAGCGGCCGCGTTGCTAGCGTCAGTGCGCGGCATGTGCGTGAGCCGAGGGCATGCGGATCACCGGAGAAGAACACGTCCAGTGGAGCGCAGGATAGCCGCGTCGATCACGTCAGTGCGTGATTGTGTGCGCGAGCTGGGGCGTGCAGGGGGTGGCGTCATGGAGGAGCTCGGCGTGTGTCGTCGAGGAGCTCGCCGGCGGAGCTGAACGTGTGTCGCCGGAGACGAAGAAGATGGATGTTGGGGCGTCCATGCAGAGGTGGCCATCGGGAGGCCGTAGGGGCGGCCGCTGGCGATGAAGATGACGGCAGCCGCAGCAACTGCGGCAACATCGAGCCAAGATTAAGGGGGGAAATGTTAGCCGTAATCTTGGCAGAAGGCGCTGGACATGGCTAGCCTGATCCGGTGTGTGCGCGTCATGCCGCGATGGCGCGTGGAGCAGGTCTGTGCGTGAGTTCCGCAAGACCAGGCCAGGTCGCGTGTTGTTAGAGCATATTTAGGAGAGGATCAGATACATGCTGTTAGTGGCTGCGTGGTGTGCGTGAGTGCATGCATGGGTTAGTGGCCAAAGTGGGGTGCTTGGCAGCGTGTGTGTGTGAGCCTATAAATGGCAATGTAAACAGCGCTAGCTGAGTAGCGATAGGAGGAAGATGTAGTCTCCAGGGGTAGCTCTCGTGTGGGTGTGGCCATGGTGGTCGCCGGGCTGCCATCGTGAGTCGAGTACTTGTAAGGTGTGGTGTAAGCCAGCTGAAAAAGATTAGGGCGTTGGTGCGCCCACGGCGGCGTTCGTGCGCCGGCCGGAAAAACTTCAGTGTCTTGTGTGTTTCTTCTACCTCCGTCCGTGAGTGAGAGAGGGAAGAAGAGGGTGCAGCCTCGGGCTGCACCAACAGGACGGGCCGACGGAGGTCGCAAAGATCGCCCCTCTCGTGCCGCCGCTGCCGGAGGGCGGCGCCGTGCTCGCTCTGCAGGCCACCGTGCTCCGCTGCGGCGGCCTCGCCATCGGCGTGACCGTCCACCACGCCGCCTGCGACGGCGCCTGCTCCACGCACTTCCTCCACACGTGGGCGTGGGAGGCCGCGTCGTCCCGCGGGGCCGTCGCGCCCGAGCCGCCCGTCATCGGCCGCACCTTCGTCCGCGACCGCGACGACCTCTACGACACTTTCGCCGCCCCAAGGTCGTACAAGGTACGCGACGGGAAGCCCGTCAGGTCGCCCGACAAGCTCCTCGCCACGTTCACGCTGTCCGAGGAGCACCTGCGGAGCATCAAGGACACGGTCGCGCGCGAGGCAGCGCGCCGCGGCGTGTCGCCCCCTCCGCCTCGCCCCACGTCGATCGTCGCCACATACGGCTTCATCTGGCACTGCCACTACTGGGCCAAAGAAGGCGGCGGCGCCAAAGGTGAGCCTTCTGGCGGCACTAGCGACCGCGCCTACGCCGTGTTCGCCGCCGACCACCGTGCGCGGCTGGACCCGCCTGTCCCAGCCAGGTACCTTGGCAACTGCGTGGGGTTGTGCTTCGCCTCCGCGAGCAGGAAGGAGCTGCTCACCGCCGCCGGAGCAAGCGGCCTCTTCGCCTCGTGCTCCGCCGTCGCCGCCGCCATCGACGAGGCGACGCGCCGCGGAGACGGCAAGCGGGGCTGCTGGGACGGGTGCCTGGAGCGCGTCGTCGAGGCGTACGGCGCCGGGGTCCCGCTGACGCTGGCGGGGTCGCCCAGGTTCCGCGTCTACGACGTCGACTTCGGGTTCGGGAGGCCGGCGAAGGTGGAAATCGTCTCCGTGGCCAGGACGGGCGCGATGTCGGTGGCAGAAGGCCGCGGCGGCGCCGGCGGGACGGAGGTGGGCATCTCGCTCCCGCCCGACGGCATGGCCAGGTTTCAGAGGTGTTTCGCCGACGCGGTCGCGTGCCTCTCCGCGTCGTCACCACCTGCCGAAGCGCAACTGCAAGGCAGTGTGGCAGTCTGACAGCAATTGTGGATATTTCATGGTCTCTGCTGGTTATGTGTTGTACTAACATATACTCCACGTTGTTAAAACGTTTGCGCGCGCTCATGATACTAGCATACCCTAGTTTGGATCATGTCTCTCCTAGATCTCGGTTTTATTTGCATCTCGTAAGATTTTTTTGGTTTTTCTATGCTGCAAATCCCATTAGAAATTTTGAATATAAATATTATTAAAAATTATAAAATACAAGGATATAGACAATATTATAATCTACCGGCGTGTAAATTTTTATAATAAATATGTTATAATTTTGGCTCAGTAAAAATGACAAATCTAGATTTTTTGTGTGAGCGAAGTAATGAACACTCTGTTATCACCGGAATTTGACCGAGTCAGAGGTGGGCCGCGATCAAGATGGGCTTGAAGATACATACGTGGAAGAAATATGTGAATCGGCCTTGAGTACCAAGTTTGGGCTAAATTGCCCTTGTATCTGTAACATATTAGGATATGTGTCGTTTGGAGGTTAGAGTTTGGGCTCGTGCCCGGTTGGGACTATTCCCACGTTAGAAAGTCTACGGACTATAAATATGTATCTAGGGTTTATGGAATACAACAACCAACGTTCAACACAAACAAATCTCGGCGCATCGCCAACCCCTTCGTCTCGAGGGTTTCTCCGGTAAGCACCATGCTGCCTAGATCGCATCTGCAGCAGATGTTGTTCATGCGTTGCTCGTTTGAAGCGTTTTTTATGGCGAGCAACGTAGTTATCTTAGATGTGTTAGGGTTAGCATTGTTCTTAGTATCATATGTTGTCGTAGTGCAACTCGCATCTAGCCGCCCTACACCTCATCTTAGGGGAGGCACCCGCTTGGTCATTATTTAGTAGATCTGATCTTACGGTTGCTCCTTGATTCATCAAGGATTAGTTTAACATCCGCAATAGTTAGGCCTTACAAAGGGTTGGAGGATCCAGCGGCGTGTAGGGTGTAGTTTGCTAGCCCTAGACGGGAAGTTCCGAGGATCAACCTCGTGTTGGTTTTTAGGCCCCGTCTAGGATCGGCTTACGATCACCGTGCGCGAGCGCGAGGCCCAATCGTGAGTAGGATGATCCGATTATGCGGTGAAAACCCTAAATCGTCGTAGATCTCATTAGCTTTATCTTGATCAAGCAGGACCACCATATATTCGGCCACCTTGGACGAATCATGGGTGAATCGGCTTTGAGCCGATTCAGGATAACCCGAGAGCCGATCGAGGCTCGTATTTAACGTGTACGTGTATGCCCTGCAGGAAACTAAGCGAGGCATCATCCACACCTTACGACCAGGTATAGGTCAGGTGGCACGCCCTGCGATAGCATCGGACGTGTGACCGGGAGGCTTTGCGGGCCGTCGCTCGAGGGACGGGGCCAGCCGCAGCCCTAGTTGTTCCGGCTCTCCGTGTTGACCCGCCGCTGCCCGCCGGTGGGTTTCGACGTCAACACATTCGCCCGGTGGGACGATCTTCAACATCCACCACATCGCCATCTACATCCGAGATGGCGGAAAGCACTCCGGTCAAGTACGAGAACCTGACGAGCTCAAAAAGAAGCATGACGAGATCAAGGCGATCCTCGAAGCCGAACTTATCGGCTCTTTCCACAGAACCCGCTCCCATGGCGCGGGTGGAAGGGGTTCTCACTGAAGGCGCACTCGATGGGGTGGACTGTCGTCGAAGAACGCACAGGTCGCTGCGTCGGAGATCAACTACATGGTGGCTCATTCGCTGCACCGCCACTCGAGAGCTGGTGAACACTTTAGCGCGTGTCGCGCGCGTGATCCAGAAATCATGAGCCACCGGTATTCTCCGTCGGGGCCAGCTCGGGGACTTACAAGGAGAGAGGGCACTCCGGCCCCATCCACCGCTGCCATTCGCATGGGCAGCACAAGGTGCCGAACTCATCGCATACGTCGTCTACAAAATTGGTGGTGATCCTAGTGACTACCAATTCCTACATGAGGCGCCCAAGGAGATCCCGCACGGCGCGTGCGCATACATACCAGACGGCAGCACTGGACACTCTCGAACCAGGCTGCGACGAGGGCCTCTGAAGCGGGAGGAACGTCGGCGATCTTGAGAAGCAAACGTGGCTAGCCAAGTACGCCACTCCGACGAACCTCCAGAGCCCAGCTCTCCGGTTGGCTCGAATCGGAAAAGCAAGCATGGCTGGCCAAGTATGCCACCCCGGCGAAGCTTCAGGGTCCATCGCCTTCGGCCATCACCGCGGATGAGATTTGTACGATCCTAAAAGACCAGTTCGGCATGATGCCGAAAAGGAGGACAATCGGCTATACCAAGCCGTACCCCAACGAGTACGAATTGATTCCGCTACCTCCCAAATATCGGCTCCCGACTTTACGAAGTTTAGTGGATCGGATGGTTCCGGCTCCATCGAGCATGTGAGCCGATATTTGGCACATCTCAGCGTCGACGAGCCGTGTGAGGTTCTTCTCACGTCCCTCACTCGGCTTTCGGGTGGTACACATCGCTGCCACCGAACTCAGTCCGGAAGCGTTGGAGGAGCAGTTCCACCTTCGGTATCACTCGAAGCTTCCGAGGCTGGTATTGACGATCTTGCTCAAGTACGACGAAGCGCGGAAAACCGTGGCAGAATACATCCAGCGCTTCAGGACCATTAGGAACCGATGTTTTTCGGTAAGTGAAAAAGAAGCAGTCGAGTTGGCAGTAGTGGGTCTCTCGTCATCGATCAAGGACGTGGCCTCCCAAGCGGACTACCCTTGGCACAGAAGCTGTCAGCGTATGAACAGCGCCACCGGATGTTTATCGGGACAAATTCAAGCGCGTGGTTACCATGGTTGACGCAGACGAGGATGAAGGTGCTATGGGAGATCAGAGGTAGCGGTAGCTGAATGGACTCGACAAGCCCCGTGTCCTGTAAGTGGGTGAAGCCACAAATTCCTCCAAAAGGGTTCGACTTCGACGTGACCAAACGAGCAGATTTTGATCTCTTACTCACGGAGAAGCATATAAAGGTACCCGAAGGCCACAAGATCCCCACGGCGCAGAGCTGAACGGAAAGCCATACGTAAGTGGCATAACACGTTCACCCATACCACTAACGACTGCAGAGTGTGGCGCAGATCCAGATGGCGATAGAAAATGGACGACTAATTTTCAACCGACGCCATGAAGGTCGACACACACCCCTTCCCGCCGTTAACATGGTGGAGTGTACTTACCATGGAGGGTGCCAGATCTCGTGCAATATCAACATGGTAGGGCTTGGACACCACTCGGTAAGGATGGAGATGAGGGCGGCTGCTCTCATAGCAAAGACACGAGGAAGCCGCTCCACGCGATCGGCTCCGCCAAGACCGCGCTACGTCACGGAGGGAGAAGTGAGGAACATAAGATATCAACGACTCTCTCGATCACCTCCTCAACAAATATGTGAGTCAGTACGACCAACGCCGACGATCCAGCGATGACGATGTAGGAGATCGTCTGGCTAGAGAAGCAGAAGACATCGGCGGTACGATCGCGATGAGGAGGAGCACGAGCGCCGTGCCAAGGAAAAGTCGGGGAGCGGGACGACGAGGATAGGCACTGGACTGTCCCTTCTTCGACACTGGGACTCAGGAATGAGCCGATTGCCCACAATCGGCAATTTGCCCAGAACAGAAGAAGAAGGAGGCAGCCAACGTGTCCGTGTTCGAGCGCTTAGGGCCTCTCCCGCCACAAAGCGACGCGCTGAGTCCCCTCGATGGGGAGGATTCAGAAAACGAGGGACAAGAAGAAGAAGACAGGTACCACCGGCCAAGGTGGTGCCCGGATGGACTCAGCCGTTCCCAAAAGCGCAGGGTTCAGCGATTGCGCGGCCTAGAAGAAGCCGAACGGGTATACTTGCACACGCTGAGGAAGGCACGACCTGATCTCAAAGTTCAGCGAACCCTGGATAAAGAGGGTCGGCCACAAAGAAAAGAGTGGCGCCCCAAGCAAAGGAAAGCTGATGATGAGACATCGGCCGGCACAAACATGGTGCTCGTCCTTCCTTCGAAGCTTAGTGCTTCACGATTACACGATGCACTCAAGGTGGACGACAGCAAGCGCACCAACATGATAAAGTCGGAGATTGGGCTGGTTTTATCCACCGGCCTGACCATGTAGTTGGAACAAATCGACGGACAAACGTGGCGATGCCGATCCAAGTGATCGGCCCCAAGGATTTATGAAGGAACATTGCAAAAACCTTCATCGAACAAGCAACGTGGAGGCCGATTCCAGCAATCGGCCAAAATTATCCTCACTGTACATTCTACCTGGGTTCAACATTCGATCCAACAGGGAATGAAGAGCCGATACCATCAAATCCTTTGAAAGAATCGGCTCGGGGGGCACCCAGGTAAAGGATATGCAGTAGAAGCGTCTTACAAATGCCCAGCAGCCTAAGATGTCCTTTGATGGTGGGTATTGAAGTATGGGGGCCGATACATAAATCGGCCGTAAAAAATTCAAAATTTTTTTGAGCACAGCCGATGCAGCAGACATCGACTTAAGGATATGAAAGCCGATGGCTCGGATCCTCTCTTCAAGGACAATGCCAAGAGCAGCCTGGACGTGCAGATCAGGTCAAGGATGGATTGCAGTAGATCCCCCAAAGGAGAGAAGCCGATCTGACCAGTAAGGCGCAAGAAGCGGACTAAAGAAACTCGGGGGTAACTCACCCCGAAGGTCCTCTACTCTTGAAAGCCGATTTAACTCAAATCGGCTGGCTCTGCATGAGAAGATCCCTCAGACATAATCAAGCCCAGGTCCATTCAGCTAATTCGCGTATCCTCGTCTCCGTTTCGCCTTGGCTGAGACTCGGGGGGCAACAGGCCTGGTGGATGCTCTATTGAGGAACCGATTGGGGTACCATCGGATGATCTTCGTTGCAACTTTCTTCACAAAATGATGAGCGCTCGCTGAAGAGGATCGCTGAAACCGGTGGGAGAAATTTAAGGGCTCTCCTGGAAATTCTACAGTACCTACCGGAAGGAGAATCATCAGTTGAAGAATGGAAGGGTAAATGTCGAAGGACCGATGCGTTGCTATCGGCTCGTTATGCATTGGCAAAGGGGACAAATCGGCAAGATCAGTATGAGAGGAAATCGGCTAAGATAAGTTAAAAGGGATCGACAAAATCAGGTTGGGGAAAAGTTCTTCATTGATAGATTTCTTACATAAGGAGCTGATTGCTCTCAAAAGGAAGTCTAGGGGATACATGGCCCCATCTACTGCTACTGGTCCTATGCTAGATGTCCTATCTACGGGCCGTCGCCCTCGTTGCCGCCGCCGCTGCCGGCGCCGGCGGGCTCGTCGTCGCTCCAATGGCCGCCGACCGGGCCCTCGTCCTCTTCTTCGTCGGCGTCGTCGTCGTCACTATCGAAGTCGCTGAGGTTTCCCGGCCAAGGGCAGAACCGCTTGGCCGGAGGCTCGTCGGAGGAGGTGTCGTCCTCCTCCTCCTCCTCTCCTTCCTCCTCCTCCTCTTCGGGAGAGGTGAAGTCACAGGAGAAGCTATCGTCGTCGCTCTCCTCCTCCGTTTTCCCGTCGGCGAGGAAGCGGAGGTCGCTCCCCGTCGGTCGTGGATTTGTCATCCTCCGACCAGGGAGAAGTCATGGCTGGACTCTCCCCCGGCCTCGATGGCGGCGGATGTTGGCTGCGTGGACCTCCGCCGGGTTCGGCTCCGCGTCGGCTCGCGAGACGAAGAGGACCGGGTGGAAAGATCCGATGAAGCAGAGGAGGAAGAGGACATGGTGGTGCAGGAGGGCTTTTGGAGTGCTAATGCGAAGAAGATGCAGGGATAAACTGTGCGGAGCGGTTAAATAAAACGGGGATATAGTGGAAGTTTAATGCCACAGCAGTTTCCGAGGAAGTGGTGCCTAAAAAAAAAAACTGCCAGGTTACGTGGAGAAGTTGAGAAGGCAGGGCATCATGATGACGGATACTGCAACGGTTCTGCCACGACATGACCCGACGAAAGAAAGGCGTAATGATTTTGGAAATATCATTTCCAAAACCAGGGGGGCATGTGTTATCACCGGAATTTGACCGAGTCAGAGGTGGGCCGCGATCAAGATGGGCTTGAAGATACATACGTGGAAGAAATATGTGAATCGGCCTTGAGTACCAAGTTTGGGCTAAATTGCCCTTGTATCTGTAACATATTAGGATATGTGTCGTTTGGAGGTTAGAGTTTGGGCTCGTGCCCGGTTGGGACTATTCCCACGTTAGAAAGTCTACGGACTATAAATATGTATCTAGGGTTTATGGAATAAACAACAACCAACGTTCAACACAAACAAATCTCGGCGCATCGCCAACCCCTTCGTCTCGAGGGTTTCTCCGTAAGCACCATGCTGCCTAGATCGCATCTTGCGATCTAGGCAGCACGAGCCTGCCCGTTGTTCATGCGTTGCTCGTG